>CM032633.1:20437967-20485300 GCA_019097785.1 Fraxinus excelsior | reverse complement strand
TCATGATCCGAGGTCGCCTCCTCTGCTCGGATGTGCTTTTCCTCCAGACTTAAGAATTCATGATAGGATTCATGATCTCTGGACGCAGGCCTCTTTCGTAATGTTTTGCCTTCATAAGTTTAGTACTTACAAGATGTGGGGCATATCGGGATAATTCCTCGAACTTGCTCTCATACTCGGAAACTTTCATATCTCCCTGCACCAGTCTTAAAAATTCCACTCCATATAGTCTCGCAGAGCATGTGGGACAAACTTTTCTGTTAGCTCCATCTTGAACTAAATCCAAGTTAGATTACATTGATCCTCCTCAGTGCGGGTGCGTGATGAGGATTCCCATCAATGGCCTGCTTTTCCGGTTAGCATAAACTTGGCACATAATACTTTTTTATTTTTAGACAAGAGATGTGACGGAAGATCTTCTCTATATTACACAACCACTCGTCAACTGCCAGAGGGTCATTTCCACCATCAAAGGTAGGGGGTCGATATCTACGAAATTGTTTTACCGTCGGAATAGGTGATGCAATTGGATATCTAATAAGTTTTAGTTAATTCTCGAGAACTCAAATAAATATTTAATTTGGTCACATTTTCAAAATACTTGCATAATAATGATTATATACAAAAGTATTCAAACTCCAACATATACTGATATTCATACATACATTTCAAATGTTGTATCTAGAATAAACTTTCTCATACTCTTCTCATAGATACAAGCATATTTATAAAACTTCTTTACTTCAAAATCAGCATAGCGCGGCTATGACAGACATAGTTCTCTGGATCCTCAATTTTTTTTTTTCAAATTTATATGTGACACAACACCTAAGATATGGTTTCTAATGTAAGTCTACAGAAAATAAACCACGCTCTGATACCAAATTGTAACACCCCAAATTTTCAGAACTCAAAGCGTTACGAAAATCATTTTCTTCTTAGTTTGACCTTTTTAATGTTAACCAAAATAAATTGTAAATAAGGAAGATTTTGGAGTTCGAAATATATTTAAAAAGTTTAGTGGGGGATAATTGTCCATATAGACTTAGACAATTATGGTGAAACTTGATTTTGGAAAACATTTGAAAGAAGATAAGCAAATACAACAACGGAAAGAAAAAAATATGTTTGACATAGCAAACGTCAATGAAAAATTATGAAATTTTAACAGGGACTAAAAAATTCACACATGTACAACATATAAAAATTTGGAGTCTCAACGATAATATTTGAAGCACGAAAGTAGAGCTCGACTATGCTGGACAGAAAATCCGAAACAGACCCAGAGCAGTTTACTAAAATGGAAATAACTTTTTGTCTAGGTATTATTTTAAGGTAATTCCAAAAAATACAATTAGAAGACTCAGAAATTTTAAACCCTACTAATTTCACTCTAAATCATGCACTGTAGCCCAAGTTATGTCATTTTTAAATAGGAGAACAGAATCTGAAAATTCATTTCAGCAATATTTAAACTTCGTGCATAGCCAATCCAACATTTCTAACTAGTAGTTGACATGAAATGTATATAAGGCTAGACGAAACAGAAAATTTAACATTTTAAATGTGTCATCAATGTGTTCACAAGAGGTTTACATGACTGAAAATATTATTAGAATTTAAAGAGTACGTCAAATTGTCGAGCACTTGCCACCATGCCATCAACTAACATGTAAATTTGGAAACACTTAAGTAAATAGGTAAAGAAAATTATATTTTCTAGAATTGCAATCCTTGGTTATTTGTGTCACCATCAATTTCTAGCGAACCGGTGATCAATCAGTCCGCTTACTCTCGGATCTTGATAACCCGTTTCTTAATCTCTTCATCTCAGGTTTAAATAACCCTTTCATAATCTCTTTCTCTCTTATTTGAACCACCCAAAGGGTGCTTCCATCATAAGCAAAACAATAACACATTAATGCAATTCGAAAACAAATAATTTTACTCTAATTACAAAAGTGTCGTAAGAAACATCCCTACCTCAAACACTTGGAGTTTGGATACCCTTTCTTATGGCCAATTTGTAGTAAAATGCAGCGTACTCCTAACCTTTCCTTCAAAAAATTTACAAATTCTAAGTACCTCAAGTCTATGGAAAAAAGGGCAAAATGATTTTATGTATAAGTACTTAATTTGAGAGAGATAACATGGCCCTCGAGTTGTAGAAAATTGTTGCTTCTTGAACAAAACAAATGCAAGTGGCAAATGGCAATGACCAAGATACAAATAAAACAAATATAAGTAAAATGTTACAGTGGCAATTGGTAGATTTTAAAGGGAACGTGACTTTTCAATTGCATGGCAGTTTTTTTTTTTTTTTTTTTAATAATTATCATTATGAGTTTTAATTATTATAAGGAAATTAATGTATTAATCATGTTTAAGTTGTTAAAATGTTTCAACTTCCTAACCGTACATATTGAAATTAAGGTTTTCTCTTTTATTATTTTATTTTATTTTTTATTAATAAAATATAGAATTTTGATTACCTTTCTACCAACCAAGACAACTCGAACATAAATAGTTCAAAATCATTTCTTCTCAAGTCCAATTTATTTTGTTTAACACAAGCTTCAAAACGAATATAATATATGATATATTTTATCAACTTCTAAAATGCTTTAGTTATTCGACCCAAATAGGATTTACAATAAGAAATAAATATTTTATGCAAATAAGTGTGTGGAGCTTATTTTTAACTTTTGGACTTAAGATATGTCATCACAACTTTAAAATTTTAATACAAGTATGCTCAAATTTACTGTCATGACAAATCTTTAATTTGAGCTCTTAGGAAAGGTCGTAGCGACTTAATAATATAAATCAGATTATTTCTGAGTTCTACAAGAAAGTTTTATTTGAAAACGACATAAGATTTTTTTTTTCTTGGTCACTACATGCAGCTTTTTTTTCATTCCTTTTTTATTTTCATTTTTCCTGCTCTTTTCTCTTCATTTTCTTTAATTTTTTTTTTCTTTTGATTTGCTTGTAATTTTGGGAGCTAAATTCAAGCACACAAGGATTATACATCTAAAGATTTGGAGAAATATTTGGGCAAGTCAAAGCCAAGCTTCAAAAAGGGATTTTATTCGTAACTTTTTATTTTCTCAATTATTTTGTCATAATTGTAATGTATTGCATAAAAGATATTCATTTTTATCATTTATATAACATGAGCTAAATATTTTTATTGGGATTATGGTTGAAGTTAACCTAACTTTAATTAGTTTTAATTTTTTTAATTTTAAAATGCTTATTTTCATGTGTATTTATTATTGTATTGAATGACTTTCATTTATTTGGCCATTAAATAATAGAGTTTAGTGATTTGTACATCGTTTGAGAGAAGATTGTACATTTTAGATCAAATAGTAAATACTCTAGATTTGTGTAGGGGATAAAGATATACCCATAACCTTAGGTGACCCGTTGAGCTATTTTCACAAAGATTTAAGGCCGTTTTTTTTATTTTAACCGACATAAAGATATAGTATGTTAACCAATCAATTATGGTTAATTTCACTCGAGAGAGGTAATTAACTAAATTTGAAAAATCGGGTCTAACGTAGTAAATGAGTAAATTATTAATTGGCTTGTGGAGAAATTAATTAGGTGATGGTTAAGCGAAACCATGAATTCCAATCACGTTTTTCCTCCAAAATTTCCAAGTGTTTATGTTTTCTTATTTTGTAGATTTTTAGTTAATTTTCCTTATTTTCCAAAATAAAATTTTATTGTGTGGTTATTTTTATTGTTAAAATTAAATTGACTAAAGTTGTGTAATCGAAAGCAAACATTCCTCAAGAGATCGACAATCTGGACTCAAAAGGTCCACTTTATTACTTGAACGCGACCCGTGCACTTGCGGTATATAATTTTTGCAAACAAGTTTTTGACGCTATTGTCGGTGAATGTTTTTACTTTGATTACCACTTTAGTTAAATTTAATTTTAATTTTAACAATTTCTTTTTATTTATTTTTAAGTGATTTTATTTTTGTATAGCTTGGCTAACCCCTATATTGTTAATCTATATTGTGTTAGTATTCTCTTCTTATATTTTTCAGTTATAGTTGCTTTATTTCGATCTTGGTAAAGTAACAAAATTCTTGCAACGTCTAATCTCTACATTGACTATGGAAATATGATTGGAGGTTCAAGATGTAAAATTTGTCAAGCAATGCATTGTACAGGACAATGCTTGTATTCGTGCACCAATACCTCAATGTCAAAACTTCTTTGGTTTACACAATACTTGAAATGTCGAAAACAAGAGCCGGACAATTTCGATGATAGTTACATGCTCGCGGTAGATTATGTACCTAATGATTCGGATGAGAACATCAAATTTTCAAGAGATTGTCCTCCATTTTTAAATGAGAAGGTACTTGCAAAGTATTACCATGAACTTGCCAAGTTGGATGTAGATGACATACTTGTGGGAGATTATGAATATTGGGATGTATTTCAAAAGTGGGGGTATAATCCACTCGACGGAATTAATAGGAAAGGCTTGTCATTTCCTATTGAGTTTTATTGCGGACCAATCATTCAACTCAAATAGAGTTCAACCATTAAAGATGAGTCTAAAATGAGTGAAAATTTAATCACAATGGAGCTAAATGAGGATTTTGCAATCAATGAGGAGAAAATCAACTTACACTCTTCCAACTTAGTTGATTGTCAAGTTATTGATTTTGTGATTAAGCCCGATGAGGAAGTAGAAATCTTTATAGTTGAATTTAAATTGGATGGAATAGGCAAGTCCTATTATATGGAAAGGGGTAATGTTGAGTTTTGGAGATCCAATGAAAAGTGGAACAAAACCAAACAAAGAAAAATGGGCAAGGCATCCAAAATCTTCTTTATGTGTGACGAGAGTGTTTTTACTCACGATTTTTATACAATTTTAACTTAATCGTTGGTTAAATATTATGAGTATAGAACTTTTTTGATGTATTTCCTATTGTTGTTTTAAAGATATGGGGAGGTGGAGTAAAAATGGTGCCAAAGTGAATAAAAGAGCCAAATTCAAGCAAAATAGGCAGCAAAATGGTGCGTGTGCCATACTCAGAGCTTCCAATCGTCGGAATGAAAATTTTTATAGCAACTCGGCGCTATGAGAATTGTGGGAGAAATCACGCTACACGAAATTGCTTGACACTTGCTTCTTCAGAGGAACAAGTCAACTTTATTCAAAATTGTTCCCACAATTTCAACACTTCTGTGAATAATTTCCAACAAGAGAGAAAACCAAGTTTGGGAGAGATGTTTCATCAATACATGCAAAAACAAACAAATAATTCCAGCAATTGATACCAATTTTCAAAATCAACAAGCATCTATCATGAAGTTGGAGATACAGATTGGTCTGATAGCTCAACAACTTGCAGAACGTCCACAAGGATCATTGCCGCAATAAAATGACAAATCCTAAATAGCAAGTGATGGCAAGAGTAGTGTAAAATGACCAACCCAGGATTCCTGTAAAAGTTAAATCATATGTACCTCCACTTTCATTCCTCCAAAGACTTTGAAAGAAGTCAATAGAAGAAAATACTTATTCTATAACTACAAGGAGTGTGGTACAATTATCATAGATTACTGCGAAACGACTAAGAAGAAAAGATAACCAAGAAGATGTTGATGAAGCTATAATGGAAGTAAAATTTGTACCTGCCCATTTTTAAAATGAAGAAAGTACAGAAACATCGACTATCAAGGCACTAAGTCCAATTAATGCTTACGTGTCTCACATTCATTTTCCTCAAAGGCTTAAGAAGAACAAAAAAGAGACAAGATTAAAAAAATCTCTTGATGTTCTCAAGAAGCTCCAGATTAATATTCTGTTGATTGATGCGATATTACAAATTTCAAGCTATATAAATTTTTTGAAAGAGATGTTGACAAAGAAAAGAAAGTTTCCGGAGTTTGAAATTGTGGCATTAACGGAGGAAAGTAGTGCAAGAGTACAAAACAAATTGCCTCCCAAATTGAAAGATCAAAGGAGTTTTACTTTGCCTATTTCAATTGGAAATTCTTGTGCTATTAATGCATTGTGTGATACATGTGCTAGTATAAATCTAATGTCATATTCCGTTTACAGGAAATTGGGATTGGGTAAAGTCAAATCAACATCAATAACGCTACAACTAGCTGATAGAACAATTTCAAAGTCACATGGCAAGGTTGAGGATGTGCTAATAAAAGTAGAAAATTTAATATTTCTGGTGAACTTCATTGTCCTAGACATAACAAAATATTGAGACATCCCAATTAGATTAGGTAGACCATTCTTAGCAGCAGGTTGAACCATGATTGACATGGAGAATGGTGAGCTAATATTGAGAATGGAGGACAAGCAAGAGATATTTAATATTTATAACCCATTTGAGCAACCTTCCAACAAAAAATGATTGTTGAAGAATTAATGAAGAAGAGTCATATGATCTACGAAACTATCAAAATAGAAAATCAAATTGCAGTGGACTTCTTGGTAGAGATGAACATGGAAATATCAAAATATTGAGATCAAAAAAAGAGTTCATAAATGAAAATTGCACAAAGTGTAAGAATAGCATAAGTTTGTTTCGAACATGGCAAAAAGTTAAGTTAATGACTTTAAAGAAGTGCTTCTTGAGAGGCAACCCAAGCTCTATTCCTTTCTTATTACTTAGTTTTTAGTTTTAGGACTGTTTATTTTATTGCCGTAACATTCTCGTTGTGTTGGTTGTAGATCTCAAGTTTGTGGACAACAACGTGGTTAAAAAGCCAACTCGTATCCATCTCATCAGGACAATGGCAATGATGTAAACTGACGTATTCAGGAGAGTCCTAACCCTCATTCATATTTATTTTCACATTGGAAACAATGTGTATTTTAAGTTTAGGGGTGTATCATCCAATGTTAATTGTTTTGTCAGTTGTTTAGTATTTTTGTGTGTTTGTGTCATATGATTTTATTTCATGTGAAAAAAAAAATTATTCGTACTTGTGTGAGTTAGATAGCATTGTCGGCTAGAATGAATAAATTTGAGAGCATGTATTAGTTTATGAATTGTGGATGAATCGTGTACTTGAGTTTAATTTTATGCTTATCCATGTAAGTGACAATGATTATGCACGATAATTAAGTATAGCATCGTACAAGAACATGAAATTTCATATGCATAGGTTGAATAGATGACTTAGGTTCTTAATCCTTTAACCCATGATTCACAATATCCTTTAACCTTTTATATAATAATTTGGAGTGTTCTATCACTGAAAGAAATTATTTAAGATTGTGGTGATTCCATGCATGTGAAAAAGATTTGTATGGAGTATCTTTAGTTGAGCTTATGCTTCACGCCAACACCTTTTTTACTCGAGTTAGTAAGTCCATATGGGTATCTTGAAACCTGGCACCCTTTGGCATTCAAAAGCGGGGAGTTGCCAATTAAAAACTCCTTACAGGGGTCAAGAAAAGAAAAAGGGTGAGGTCAATATCGTGCTGAAAAGAAAATATCAAAAAGGAAAAAATTATATACAAGTGTGAAAGTAAGAGCTGATTGTGGGGGGCCAGATAACTAGTGGGTTTGATTCACTTAGTATAAACTAGTCTGTTGAAGCACTTATTAATAGGGATAATCAGCACATGAATAAATTGTTGACATTGCCGGTTGAACAAAACCAAATTAGAGGGGTGTAAGGAATTGATAAGTGAAACCAAACTTTGAAAGTACACCATGGTGAGAGAATGAAAGAAAACAAGTTTAGGGCTGTGTGAATCTTACGAGCGAAGAAAGGAAAGAATTGTCCATTGAGGGTTGGTAATTGAACCAACTTGTAAATGTACGGTGCTACACTTGATTCTTCACACACACACACACACACACACACACGTTTTGCATTGGATAAGTGGAAGCTTGGTTTTTGTATTGTGATTTGAAGTCATTCATAAATATGATATAATGTTCTCAAAACTGAGCTAAACTACAAGCTATCTGACTACGTTTGTGTTCTGTGTTTTTTCTCTTTTTGATTTTCTTTTTCTTTGTGTTTGCTCAAGGACTAGCAAATTGTTAAGTTTGGGGCTTTTCGACGAGTGTGTTTTTACTCACGAGTTTTTTTATACAATTTTAACTTAATTGTTGGTTAAATATTATGAGTATAGAACGTTTTTGATGTGTTTGCTAGTGATGTTTTAAAGATATGGGAAGGTAGAGTAAAAATGGTGTCAAAGTGAATAAAAGAGCTAAATTCAAGGAAAAGAGGCAACAAAATAGCACCTAGGTACCATACTGGGAGCGCCTAAGAGCTAGAATAAAAATTTTTACAGTAACTCAGCGACCAGGCGATATGAAGAGACAACAAAAACAAAGATACAGTGCTTAGATGTTGCCCAGAAAAGCAACAGGGCTCTTAGGCGCTACGCTGCAAAATTTAGGGTTGTGCTAGTTTAGGCCACTGAAAGCCCAAGGAAAACGTGTAGGGAAGTATAAAGAGAAGAAATGAGGAAATTTTAAGGATTCAACACATTGAGAAAACAAATATACAATAAAAGATCGAAGAGCTAAATTCAAAGGAGGAAATCATCAAGGAACTCAAGTTTGAAGCATAGATTGGAAGAGGAAGAAGATTTTGGTGCAAGATTAAGTTCTTTTCTACATCTTCATTCAAAGAATCCGGTGATGTATTTAAAGGCAATTTCTTGTGTTTATTTTTACATTTTGAGTAACTAATTTTTATATTAGGGCAAACAATGTAATCGACTTGTGATCAATTATTTTTTTATTCAAGATTTCTGTTATTTATTTATATATGTGTTGGTTTTACTATGATTTTAATGCATTAAATTAATTGATCACTAATAACGTGTAGAGATACATATACTACTTATTGCGGTCATAATATGAATTCTTAGAACTAGTGTTTAGTGTAACTAAGGTTGATTCACAAAGAGATATGGAATTGAATTAGTTAAATACGCTCAATAAGAACTCAAGAGTAGTAAATTGAATATAATAAAAGAATTCGATCGAACACTACATTAGGTTATGAATCTTAAATTAAGAATTAAGGTGATCAATAGGTGAAATTGTTATGCCCTGATATTTATCCCATTTTTGAATCTTCAATCAACCGTTGTTTACAAAATTTTGATATATTCGAGTAATTAAAAGTAGTTAGAAAAAAAATAATCACAACTATCATAATTCTTTACTTACATTTATCAAATAGGAGTTAGAAAAATTAGATTAAGTCTTGAAGTATAGTCCTCATGGGAACGATATCCTGACTCAAATGTCCACTATACTACTTGTTATGATATCATATACTTGTGATATAAAAAAAGCAAAAATGCGCCCGTGATTTAATTGTCAAAGTCGAGCTAAAGACTATAAAAGCACTTGTTTGGAGGCAATCCAATTTTCTAACTTTTAAGCTTTTTATTTAAGTTTATGTACTTTCATATTTTCATTTGATTAGCGA
Organism: Fraxinus excelsior; assembly: GCA_019097785.1. Classification (NCBI taxonomy): domain Eukaryota; kingdom Viridiplantae; phylum Streptophyta; class Magnoliopsida; order Lamiales; family Oleaceae; genus Fraxinus; species Fraxinus excelsior. The sequence continues at coordinate 20,475,824 of CM032633.1, read as the reverse complement.
CTATTATTTTTGTAGGTAATTTTTGAAGTCTCACACATACATGGTTCCTAATAAGTTTGGGGCGAATTGATGTACGGTCACTTGTCCAAGTTTATCAAAAGTATCACAAGTCTAATTTAAGCATTGGTACCTCTTCACAAATATACAACCGGGGAAGTTTTGTTATGCCATTTTCTCTTTTAGCTTGTTCTTTACACATTGAGGACAATGTGTGATTTAAGTTTGGGGTGATTGTGCTTAAATTGTTATGATTTTGTGTTGACATGTCAGATAGTCTTGTCCATGTGAGATCCCAAGTTACTTTGAGTACAATAGTCATGATTAATTGTTATCTAGATACATGAATTTTGTATTGATGGATATATTTTTGAATTGGTAGGAACTAGGTTGTGAGTTAAGCATAAATTTCTTTCAATCATACATTTTCTTCTCTTTCACTTAATCATATTGTGAGATAAGTTTGGGGGTGGTCAATTGGTGAAAGATATTATCTAGAAGTCTGTTGATTTCATGCATGTGAACATATTTGTATGGAGTATCTTTTGCTAAATACAAGCTAAGTAATGACCATATGCTAGAGATCTAAGCCCGTTTATTTTGTCATGCTGAAAAGGGACATTGCACTTGTTGATTCTTACCTTACTCAGTAGCCTTTTTTACTTGAGTTATTAAGTCTGTAGGGATTTCTTGAAACCTGGTACCCTTTGGACTAAAACAGGAGGGAGTTATCGACCTAAAACTCGCTATATGGGTTTAAAAGAAAGCTTAAGGAATTGAGGTCAATCATGGGCTTTTATTGAAAGTTTTTATGAAAATTGTGCAATTGTATTTGATGTTTGGGTTTAGATAACTAGTGGGTTTGAATTATTTAGTATAAGTGTAAATACTGAATCACTTATCTAGTGAAGAATCATCACGTGGATAGATTTTTTGCATTGTCGCTTAGGCCCAACCAAACTAGAGCTAAAAAATGAGTGATTTTATAATAATCTTTAGATTTATGCTTGGGAAAAGAAAGTAAATATATATTTAAGGAGTGTGAATCTCACTAGTGGGAAATGAAGTATTTGACCACTAAGGATCGAATTAAAGCCAATTTGAAAAAATTTCCGTCTTGGCAACTTTTTCCTAATTTAGATGGTGATTGAAAATAACTATGCACACACATACACATATCAAACATTGGATAAGCTTAAATTGTTTTAGTAGCATTATTTGGAGGTATATTTGTGAATTAATTACACAATTTTTACACTCATTGATATTTTTAACAAGTTATCTAATGTTGTTAATCATTATCATGTGTTACTTGATTGTGTTAGTAGATAATCTTACTCGAGAAGAGTAAGAGTTTAAGTTCGAGCATATTTGATAAGTGTATTTTTGTACACTTATTTAATATTTGAATATACTTATTGCTGACGTTGAAAATTGTATGAACAAGATTCAAGCCAACTTAGAATGTAAATGAGGATTTTTATTGATGATGACTTGTAATTACAAGAGTAAACTACAAGTGTCTTCTTTTGTTTTTGCCAAATAAGATATTTGAAATATCAAGTGTTTAGAATTCCCTCCCCCCATTTTCTTGAGGATATCTTCATCCTTTATATAGGGAGAGATGGACATGTATAAATCATTTTCTTATCTTATCAGCTACAGTACCGAGCTGATAAAGTACATCATCAACATGTTTGGATTGGTTTAATGAGCTCGGTTTGTCAGGTCATCATAAGTTTATCTTGCATGTGGTCCCCAACAATTAATGAATTACTTAAGGAAGGAAGCTAAGGCATATGATTGGTGGAATTAGGAAGTGATGTCATGAGTATATCCAAATGTAATTGATTGGTTGGACGTCTGAAAGTGTGTAAGGAATCTCTAATCATTATGTTTCCTAAATGACGGCGGTCATTAGTACGAGCTGACCTCAAATACCCGACCTTACATTAGCATGAGTTTAATGCATATAATAAACTGTATTTAATAAACTTGAATTATCCCCCCAGGTCGGTACTCGCCTTGGTGAGGTCAGAGGTCAGATGTCAACAGTTACCCCCCAGGTCAGTGCTTGCCTTGGTGACGAACTGACCTTGAATACAGTTTGGCTAATTTTTCCATTTTTACAATTATTACAGCAATAAATGTCTTGAATATTTCTCACGTTTTGACTTGCAAATGAGTTGTCACGCATCTTGTAATATATTGGATTTATCAAAGTATTGTAACATATATAATCTTAACTTGGTTTGCTGATGATCAAGCTCGGCTCAGATTGCTAATGAGCAAGGTTGGCTTGTTTATGAGAAAGGTCCACTTGATGATGAGCAATGCTTGAATGATTTCCTTGCTAGGAAATTCATCTAAGTGTTTGCAGTATATGCTACTTTAGCTCGGCCTGCACATGAGCATGGCCTAAGTAGCTCTTTATAGGAATTTCCACTAAGTGGCCTGCACATGAGCAAGTCTTAAGTAATTCCTCATAGGAATTTCCACTAAGTCTTGAAGCACATGCAACCTTAGCTTGGCCTGCACATGAGCAGTAATTTCTCATAGGAATTTTCACTAAGTGTTGCAGCACATACAACCTTAATTCGGCTTGCTTCATGAGCATGGCTTTAAAGATTCATTTGTAGGAATTTCTACTAAGTGTTGTAGTACTTAAGGAAATCCTACTAAGTGTTGCAGCACTTACAACCTTAGTTCGGCCTGCTTCATGAGCAGAGCTTTAAGGATTCCTTTGTAGGAATTCATACTAAGTGTTGCAGTACTTACAACCTTAGTTCGACCTGCTTTATGAGCAGGGCTTTAAAGATTCCTTTGTAGGAATTCGCACTAAATGTTGTAGCACTTACAACCTTAGTTAAGCCTGCTTCATGAGCAGGGCTTTAAGGATTCCTTTGCAGGAATTCGTACTAAGCGTTGTAGCACTTATACCCTTAGTTCGGCCTGCTTCATGAGTAGGGCTTTAAAGATCCCTTTGTAGGTATTCGTACTAAGTGTTACAGTACTTACAACCTTAGTTCCGCTTGCTTCATGAGCATGGCTTTAAAGATTCCTTTGTAGGAATTCGCACTAAGTGTTGTAACACTTACAACTTTAGTTCGGCCTGCTTCATGAGCAGGGCTTTAAAGATTCCTTTGTATGAATTTCTACTAAGTGTTGCAGTACTTACAACATTAGTTTGGTCTGCTTCATTAGCAGGGCTTTAAGTATTCCTTTGTGGGAATTCGCACTAAGTGTTGCAACACTTATAACTTTAGTTCAGCCTGCTTCATGAGCAAGGCTTTAAAGATTCCTTTGTAGGAATTTCTATTACAATTAAACCTCGATAAAGTAATACCTTCGGGACTGAAAAAAAATATTCATTTAGCGAGGTTAATTATTTATCGATAAATGAATAAATTATCTATTTATCGATAAATAAATATTTATTATTTTAGAGAGAGCTTTTCAATATAAAATATGTACATTGTATGTGGTAAGAAAAATCAAAAGACACTAATCAAAGTATTATTTGAATCTAGGGAAGCTCAAGTTTTAGTGAAACTTAATGTCACCTTAAGCAACTACTTGCTACAACACAAGCAAAATATTTCGAAAATTGTGTATGCTCTACAAAAAGTTACGAATGGGGTTCATTTTGGTTTAGGTGGGAAGAATAAACAATCAACTATAGATGCATATTTTCAAAAGGAATGATTATTGTACGGGTATTGTTGATTGATTGAAAGATTTTGGTCTAAATTGGCCCAAGTCGGGGTCGAAAGAAATTATTATAAAATCAAGGTTATTACTTTATCGAACATTACTTTATCGAGGTTTAACTAAAAGTGTTGCAACGCTTACAACCTTAGTTTGGCCTGCTTTATGGGCAGGGCTTTATGTATTCCTTTGTGGGAATTCCTACTAAGTGTTACAACACTTACAACCTTAATTCAGCCTGGTTCATGAGCAGGACTTTAAAGATTCTTTTGTAGGAATTTCTACTAAGTGTTGCAACGCATACAACTTTAGTTCGGGCTGCTTCATGAGCATGGCTTTAAGAATTCCTTTGTAGGAATTTCTACTAAGTGTTGCAGCACTTACAACCTTAGTTCGACCTGCTTATGAGCCGGTCGGCTTGCTACTGAGCAAGGTCGGCTCATTGATAAGCAAGGTCAGCTCACTTATAAGCCAGGTTAGCTTGCTTATGAGCAAGACTTGAATGATTTCCTTGCTAGGAAATTTATTTAAGTGTTGCAGCACATGCAACCTTAGCTCGGCTTGCTTATGAGCAAGGCTTAAACAATTTCCTTGCTAGGAAATTCATCTAAGTGTTGCAGCACATGCAACCTTAGCTCACCTTGCTTATGAACAAGGCTTAAATGATTTCCTTGGTAGAAAATTTATCTAAGTGTTGCAGCACATGAAACCTTAGCTCGGCTTGCTTATGAGCAAGCCTTGAGTAATTTCCTTGCTAGGAAATTCAGTAGGCAAATGTTCAGCAAGAATGTCTTCAATGAAAGGGAGAATGACTCTATTCCAATGATTACATTTGTCAACTTTTCAATAGCTTCCCTTACCATGGTCATTTGAGGGTCAGCAGTTTTGTTTTGACCTCGTCTTCTTCCAATATTTTGTGAATTGTTGATTTATTCAGGACGAGTGTAGGATTGATTTTCAGATGCCGAAAGATCACCCATAATGATATTTTTGTGGGTTTTATGAAAAGTTAGGGCTACTTTTACAAGGTAGGGGCCCCCCTTCCTCTAGCGCCAAACTGTTGACGTCGAAAATTGTATGAACAAGATTCAAGCCAACTTAGAATGTAAATAAGGATTTTTATTGATAATGACTTGTAAATTACAAGAGTAAACTACAAGTGTTTTCCTTTGTTTTTGCCGAATGAGATATTTGAAATATCAAGTGTTTAGAATCCTCTCTTTTCTTGAGGATATCTTTATCCTTTATATAAGGAGAGATGGACATGTATACATCATGTTCTTGTCTTATCAGCTACAGTACCGAGCTGATAAAGTACATCATCAACATGTTTGGATTGGTTTAATGAGCTCGATTTGTCAGATCATCATGAATTTATCTTACATGTAGTCCCCAACAATTAATGAATTATTTAGGGAAGGAAGCTAAGGCATATGATTGGTGGAATTAGGAAGTGATGTTATGAGTATATCCAAATGTAATTGATTGATTGGACATTTGACAGTTTGTAAAGAATCTCTAATCATTATGTTTCCTAAATAACAGCGGTCATTAGTACGAGCTGACCTCAAATACCCGACCTTACATTAGCATGAGCTTAATGCATATAATAAACTGTATTTAATAAGCTCGGATTATCCCCCAGGTCGGTACTCGCCTGGGTGAGGTCGAATGTCAACACTTATTATTGATAAAATGAGTGAGTTTTTACTCATAATTATGTAATTATTGCTTTTGTAGGTATAATTCACCCAAAGAAATAGAACAAAACAAAAAGGAAGAGAAAATTGTGCAAAATTGTGCAAAATTTTAAATTTTGGGACCAAAATGAACAAGTATATAAAGTTGAAGGACCTTATATGCAATTTATTGAGGGCATAAATGAAATAAAAATCAAAATATGAGGACCAAATTGTCCTAATGTGCAATTATATTGAGGGACTTGGCTGCAAAATTAAACCAAATTCATTGTTTGGTAGAGAATTGGCACCTAGGTGCCATTTTAAAGCTTGGGGCCATTTTGTTAGCCTTTCAAACTTTAGGGACTTGGACTGCATTTTTTGGAAATGAATTTTAAAACCCTAAATGGGCTTCTATTGCTGGGTCTCCACAGTTTGGTCTTTTTCATTCGTTTTTTTCTTTTCTTTTTCTTTTTTCTTTTTCTTTTTCTTTATTTGTAATTTTGGGAGCAAAATCAAGAGTACAAGGATAATAAATCTAAGGATTTGGAGAAATATTTGGGAAGTCAAAGTCAAGCTTAAAAAAAAAAAGGTTTTATTCATAACTTTGTATTTTCACACATTTGTAATATATTGTACAAAATATTCTTCTTTTTATTATATATATCTAACATGGGCTAAATATTTTTGTTGGGATTTATGGTTGAAGTTAACCTAACTTTAATTAATTTTAATATTTGCCATTTAATGTTGAAATGCTTATTTTCATGTGTATTTATTATTGTTTTGAATGTCTTTCATTTATTTGGCCATTAAATAATTGAATTTAGTGATTTGTACATCGTTCGAGAGAAGCTTGTACATTTTAGATCAAATAGAAAATACTCTAGGTTTGTGTATGGGATATAGATATACTCCAAACCTTGAGTGATTCATTGAGCTATTTTCAAAAAAAAAATTTAATGAGGTTGTTTGGTTTTAATCGACAAGTTAAACAATCAATTAGGGTTAATTTCAGTAAAAAAAAAAAAAAGGTAATTAACTAAACTGGGAAAATCGGGTCTAACTTTATAAATGAGTAAATTATTAATTGGCTTCTGGAGAAATTAATTAGGTGACGGTTAAGCGAAATAATGAATCTCAATCACGTTTTTTCCTCCAAGATTTTCAAGTGTTTATTTTTTCTTATTTTGTAGATTTTTAGTTAATTTTTCTTATTTTCCAAAATCAAATCTTATTGTGTGTTTATTTTTACTGTTAAAATTAAATTGACTAAAGTTGTGTAATAAAAAACAAACATTTCTTGAGGAATCGACAACCCGAACTCAACAAATCTACCTTATTACTTGAACGCGACCCGTGCACTTGCAATATAATTTTAGAGAACAAGGCGTTCATTGGGTGTGGTTAGGGCTTTAGAGCCCATAAATTGAGACAAGTATTCCTTAGCCATATCGTTTCAATTTTTAACCGACCTCTGATGCAGCCTTTTGAACTACCTTTGAGATTTGTCCCTTAATTTTAATGGAAAAGCTCGGCATGTGATGGGGTGACTAGCTCCTTGTAGTTCTATCCAGGATGTATATTTGTCCAAATGGCTAAGAGGGTCTCGTTTTCCATCGTAGCCGGTGATTTGAGGCATTTTTCACTTTTCGAGTAATGGCTCGGTTAGTACGTTATCTGTGAAAGGAGAATGGCGGCCAATAAAGTAGTCTTCAATAGAACTTCTATGCTTAGCTTCTAGGTTGGCTATATGTTTCTTCAATAAGTTTATCTCATGTTCATCATTCTTTGGACTCTATCTTTTGAAAGGGTTGGTTCTTCTACTCTTAGGTGATGGCAATCGTTAGGAGCCCATCGAAAATGCTTCCAACATTTTGGTGAGCCCCTCATGTTGGTGTTTGACCTCATTCGTCATTGATAGGATTGTAAAATGCATATTTTTCCCTTCTTATTTCATACGCTCGTATGTTTATTTTGTGTCAAAATGTACTCATTACGCTTATATTTCGATTTAGGTGGCAAATAGGTGAAAAGAGACCAAAGTGAAAAGAAATGAAAGTTCAAGCACTAAAGTGTAAATATTCTAAACTTGTTTCTAACCTTGTGATGAAGATTCAGGAGTGTTAGAGGCCAATTGGATGAAGAAATGATTCAAATGGATGAAATATAGCCAATACATTATCACATATCAACTTTAAAGCTGAAAAGTTTTGCATCGATTTTCAGCCTCATATTGTGACCGATTTTGGACATGAAAAATGATCGAATTCGAAGATAGTTTCTGAAGCAAAGTTGTATCCCTCTGAGTTGATTTCCAACGCATCTTGAAGCACCTTAATTAAATATCGGTAGAGAAAGTTATGATCAAAATACTGAAAGCTGTCCGGGAGGAAGTTTCGTAAAATCATGCGGCCACAAGCCTTTATTTCCATGCGGCCGCACATACCACTTCCGAGAGTTTGAGTGCTGAGTTCATTTGTTCCATGCGGCCGCAAGCCTCTAAACCATGCAGCCGCATGGTTCATTTCCGGAACGTGAATTTTGGTTTCCGAATTTAAGTCAACTACTTATGGAAACAACTATAAATATATATTTTAAAACCCTAGAACACAACCAAAACGTACAAAATGCCTCCAAACTCCATTCTTCTCTATTTTTCTCTTAGATTCATGAATTGTAACTAAATTTTTACACTTGGTCAAAGGAGATTGAAGCCTCGGAACTACATATTGTGAGATCTAAATGATTTTTCTTAATTTAATTCATATTTTTTTATTATTGAATATTTTTTTTTTTTTTTTTTTTTTTTTTTTTTTTTTTTTTTTTTTTTTTTTTTTTTTTTATTATTTGTTGCAATCTACCACTAAGTTAAATATCAAATCCGTAATTGTTTTGATTTCTTTAACTGTGAATCACTGGAAATTTTGATGATTTTCTACGATAGAGGTTTTATTTGAATTTAAGAAGAATTTTTAAATAGATTGAATGCAACCGCTGTTTTTTGTTTATCTATTTTCCATCAATTTTCTCTATTAATGTAAGTTATTATTAATTGAATCTTGAGCGCTGATCTGGGGTTATTTAACAATTAGGGTTAATTAGAAACGCTGTTTTCATAAAGGAAAATTATTGCAACGTGAATATTCAAATATGATTGATATCCTTGCATCTAGATCAATTGTGGTTTTCGAAGGTTGTATATTGACTTGGACAATGTTAGTCTTTTTATTGTTTTTCGTTAATTTAACTCTCATTGTTATTAAATTGCGTTATTTACAATTTTTTGCATACAAAACCCCTCAATCATTGTATGGAGTATAAAAACTGAATTACACAATCTTCGTGGGATCGACCCTTACTCCATTGCTACATTAGTTTAGAGGTTTAAGGACAATTTTTGGGTGCCTACGACATCACACCAGTCATGCTCCTAGACTATTCTTCACTTGAGATATAAAGGCTTCTCCTGGTAGGAGGTCGGCCAGTTCGTTCCCGACTTGGAGTTCTACATTAGTATCAGCTAAAGATAAGGTATGGACTTGTTTTCTCTCCATTATGCTAGTGTTAGTCGGTTGTTCTATAGTTTCTCTCATTGCCACGAGTTGATGATTTAATGTTTTTTCAGTAGAATCTTTTTCTTTTGGAATTCATAAGGAATATTTGTATCTTGAAGGTTAGTTCGAGTTGGATTTCTAGAGGTCGAATTGTTACTCATGGTAATTCAAGTTGAATATGTAGTTTTGTTTTTAGAATTATTTCTTGTGAGAGGTATGGGGTTGTTTTTTACAAGGCCCTCCTTCTAATGCTAAACTCTTTGACGTCAAAAAATGACTATGTCACTTTTGTCAACTTATTGATGATTTTGAAAGAATAATTTGGCTAAAATATATAAAATATTTTGAATAGTAAAATATATGTTGAAATGATAAGAAAATTAGGTGTTTTTTGCATTAGATGAAAAGAATTTAAATGAGTTCAACATAGTTTGAGTTCGTCTTTTATGAGGGGACCAAATAACTCCATTTATAGTAGGAAATAGACAAATTGGCTTGCGTTACATCAAGTTAGCTACAGTGTTGGCCTTAATGTGATGAAGTACCTACATTTTTTATTGCTTGTTGAGTCGGCTTTCCATGTGTCAAGTTGGAGCTAAGGTGAGAAGTAATCATTGCCTAATTGTGATTGGACACAATTGGGGGTGTCACATGATGTTTGCCATGTGTCGAGAAGTGATTGGGTTAGATAAAGGTGTGATGTTAGTCTTGAAGTGAGAAAAATGAGAGCATAATGATGGTATTCCCCAAATGATGAGACACTTCATTCCTCTTAAAGATAAGTTGAGCTAAACTGGAAATTGTATCGAATTGAGCTGAATTGAGATGAACTAAATTTGGAGTTTTACCCTGACATGAGGACCTTATTCTGAGACTTAAACTCAACTTAAAAACGGCTTCAATCACCTTGATGAGCTCTTAAATTGATGGAGGTCAACATAATCCAACTAAAATAAATCAAGAAAAATGAACCACGAATTGGAAGAGAAAAATGAATAAATTCCTACTCTTTCTAGTTGAAATTGAATTGTTAGGATAGAATTGTGATGACCTGAGTCCTAATATTCGAGGGCCACTAAAATAGAATCTTGAACATCAAAATGCACTCTCTAAAACTTGAAAATTTATTAAGTAATATCATAAAATAATGTGAATGAACTCATAACTAAAAAAAAAGTAATTCCAATGACAAAAATACTAGAATTTGTCTAAATCAATGCTTAATGAAATAAGATAAGCTTAACGGGTCTTCTTTTACTCGCCACTTCGCTAGCCATCTCATGCCTTGATTGCCGCAAACCTTTTATTTCCTAAAAGAGAATGAATAGGATGTGAGATAAAATATCATAAGAATATAATTACGTTTAATATTTTAATACAAAAATTTAAGAACTTCATACTACAAATAAAGAGACAAAAATTTTATATTGAACATCGATGGTACGGAATTTTCATGCGCAACGCTACTATACTCCGATCCAATCTTAGAACATATATAGAGGACCACACAATCAATGTTCCAAACAAATATAAGGTACACATATAATTTCATAAAAATACTTGTACACGTATCCGTATCTTGTAGGAGTGATAAGAGAATTGATGAAATATATTTGGGACTTCAACCCTGACCCACCTACATGCTAATGAATATAACATATTTGTGGTTTTGTGTGTTTCAAAGAAAAATGAATATACTTGAAAATAGAACATATGATACTTATTTATAGACACCACTATGCTTCTGGAGTTCTAGTCCAATTGCAACTTTCAATTTTAAAAGTAATAAAATCGTATCATTATCTCAACCATCTTCAAAATTTCAGTTAATCGGACGAGATTAAGAATTAAAAGAAGATAACATTATCTCAATAATTCTTTAAAATTTAATAATTTTTTTAACTTAAAAGAGATAAAATCAAAATATTATCTTAACCATTAAAATTTTAATGTAATTAAAAAAGATAAAATTAAAGCATTATTCCAACTAATTAAAATATATTATAAAACAATTAAATAATATACGAAAATTTACTTTTCTTTTAACAAAAGGTGTGGTCTATCATTCCACGTGATAGACTTTAAGGTGATTGACCCAATTAAAATATTAACAGCGTGTATGGCCAAAGATAGGCCAGCCGGTACGGGATGTTACAAGAATTCTTTTTTTTTTTTGTGAGTAGCGAGAAGATCTACCTACGGTCAGCGATAATCATATGTGCTTGTGATCCTTATATGAAGAAAAAGAAAAGACGGAGTTGTGTATCCAGATGATCAGAGCTATCATCCAGCGGAGGTTTTAGTGTCACGAGGTTCAACAGTTTTTAATAAGATTATGTGGGTAATAATTGAATGGTTGATATAAATGTATGGTTAAAACTAATATGTGGCTTAAATTTTATATAGTAAGGAAATTATAATGAAACCCAAACAAGCATATAATTTGGTGCTCATTCTAAATTCAGCTATATTGCCTATGTTGGCTGAATAATTTATTTTCTTTTTCAGATTATTGGATTTTCTCTCTCTTTCTTTTTATTATAATTGTTTTGTGAAAACATAAGATACAACAACTCTTAAATAAATTAAGGCATAACATTTGGGTAAAAACACAAATTAAGGCATCGTCCACCAAAATATTTAAAAGCCTTGGATATGGGCGAAAATATTAGAATGAATTCTGATAGAATTAACATAGACTCCAATGCAATAAACCCATGCGTATAAATAACAAATTGCTTGACAAATGTTACAAAAGTACAAACCTCAAAAAGCTCTTAAATTCAACAAGGCTAGGCATCTCCACCTCTCCATGATGATAAAGGCGAGAAAATGATTGAATGTTCTACATAAAGATAACAAGTATCATATTCTTCTCGCCAAACGGCCAACCTGCCTATCAGTCTGCCATGTATGGGAGACAAGTATCCCATTGTGATCGAGTGCGTAGACATTCTAGGTTCGCCAGTGTCTCTAGCATGTTAGGAGATGTCGAGGCCATCTAGGACGGATCCTCTTAAGGATTTGCTGGAAAAATTGGGAAACGAGCCTGCTGGTCCATCAAATGGACAAATTACTTTATTAAAAACTATGTCCCTATTTGTCGTCCATTTTCGCTACAATAAATAATCTCTATCACATATTCATTCAATAAAATATTCTACACACAAATCAATAAAATTACTTTACTTTTCAACTACACATTATCCAAAAAATTCTATTTCTTCTCCCAAAATGGGAGACAAACATGTCATAATTTATCCATACGTTTACTGTGGGAACGCCCGGCTCGACCCTGATAAGGAGAATCTATGGTGTGAGATATGGCCCTGGTGAGCCTCTACAAATTTATCTTAGTCGTTTCACTCAAGAAATGGTGGAAGTGGAAGTATTCCACAACATACGAATTTCTAGGCTTTGAGGTTCGATTTGGATAGAGCTACTCATTTTTGGAGAGACATCCGCAATCGAGCACCTAAAACATATTATGAATTAGTAAATTTTATCAAAAGAGTAGATCCATGATATATATATATATATAAAAGTAATAATAAAAATGATAAGGCTAGTAGAACCACAATAGAGGCAAGGCTATATGGATAAAAGGAAAGCTCCAATGCCTTTGACCAAATGGAGGTAGACCACCTATTGACCACTCTTTTAGATCTATTTTACGAGTTCAATAGAGAGGACATTTGTAACAATCCGAGCCCTGTGCTCAATCATTCTGTTACATAATATCCACTTTGAAAGAGTATAAGCCTATTTTACTTCTCACTGATGTGTCCAATTGGTACAAAAATTCAACTTAAATTGTTCATAAGGTCTATCTTGGGTTCAAATCCTAGAAAGCATGATAAAAAATAGTGAGGGATAAGATGAGTGTTTGCGTGAAACCCGCAAGCGTACGTGATCGTTGTACAACTAATAAAATATGTGAGTTAAGAGTATCGTTTTCACGAGGAATAATGTCTAATTTGTAGTTCAATAGCTACTATTAAATTTGAAGTGTGGTAATATCAAAATAGATAGTTTATATGTTTTCTATATTAATCTTAAACTAACAAAACATTTATTTAATATGTAAATGTTTGTATTGGAATTGTAAATCCCCATATTGCTATTTATTTCAATTCTTAATTCTTAATCTAGTAAATTCATGCATTCAAGATAATCGATAATCCACTATTATTCAATATTCTTTTCCAATATATATTAAACATATGTTTAACACGACCGATCATACTCCTAGTCCAAATTCATATGAAAAACATGAATTGAATCACAAGATTTATCACACGGAATTGCACGTGTCATATATATTATCCCTAATACCTATTGTTCATGTGTTGATTTTGCCGCATTCTAAACTTATTGTGAGTATTCTTACACTACAACAAACAATTTACAATCTAATTGGTGATCAAGCAATCAAATAGTTCAATGGGAATGTAAAATCAATCAAGAAAAATCGAGAAATACTAAACTAATTGTCTCGAATTAAAATAAACAAATAATATGGTTTATCATTCATCCAATACAGTGAAAAACTGAGCTCGACATTCTTATAATTAAATTACACATGAGTAATTGGAAAAAAATCACCCAAAAATAAGAAAGATGGAAGAAGTAGGAGAAATCCACGTTCTTGACTCAAATCTTGAAATCTGGCTATGAATCTTCAAAATCCTTGTATGATTCGCCTTGAATTGATGTATAGACTTGCTCTTCACCTCCAAAATATGTAAAATGTGATAAAATTTAGGCTCAACAGAGGTTCTCCCACGTTCTAGTCGAGTTTGATATTTAAAGGATGCCAAAAAAATTGCATTGAATTGTTGCCAAAACAAAAATAAGGAAAATCAGATTTTTTCCCTTTTAGCCTTGAGGCATGCGCCTAGTACAACCTAGGGTACACACTTTGAGGGTTTGGGCAGCCTCATGTGAGGCTTTTTTGTTCTGGGGCGTGCCTCTCCTACAGGCGAGGACGCGCGCCTCATCTGATTTTCGGCATGTGAACAGTTCTTTAAGGTAATTTAGAGTTCATTAAAAAGTTAACTCGAAGATCTACAAATCTTTTATAAATATAATTTTTTCAATTCGAAATCTTGCTATGCCAAAACTGGGTCTCAATATGAACATGAAAATTTGAAGCATAACTTTTTCGGCGGGAAGTTGATATGTGATAGTACTTGGACTATATTTCATCCATTTGGCTTCTTTCATCATTCAATTGATGTCTAACAATCTCAAATTTTCATCATGGGGTTCGATGTAACTTGTGAGTATTTGCATTTTAGTCCTCGAACTTTGTATTTGATACAATTGACCCATGTCTGCTATCTTTGCATTCTTTTCTCTAATTCTTCATTAAACATTGAATTTTACTTGCAAAATGAAATATAACACAAGCTATGTAGCATTTTATCCAAAGAGCAGTAAAATATCATCATTTAGGACCTAGAATAAGTGTAGTTTAGTGTAGAAACTACACTTATCAATGAGCTTAGGCTTAAGAGTTGGACAAGAGACTCGGGTCATTACAAAAAAATGCGTATTTTTTTATAACGACCTAATCTCTGTGCCCAAGTCGATAATTTTTGTATTGTACACTTTGAGAGAGTTTAAGACCATCTTATCCCTCATGGATTTCTATCACATCCTAGGATTTGAATCTAAGACATCTGCCTTATGAGAGACTTAAATTGAATCCTGATATCAATTGGGTCTCTCATAAGGCAGAGATCTTGGGTTAGAATCCTGTGAAATGAACAAAAAGTCGTGAGAGGTAAGAAGACAGATGTATTATCAATGCATTTTTTTGTAACGAACCAGCTTTTGTACCCAAACCACTTATGTATTATCTACTTTGAGGGAGCCTAAACCTACCTTCCCTATCATAGCTTTCTATTGCATCATCAGGAATCAAACATAGACCTCTACCTTATGAAAGACCTAAGTTGAATCTTGGGTTCGAATCCTAAGGATGCAAAAAAATTCATGAGGAGTAAGATGAGTTTAAACTCTCCCAAAAGTGGATAGTACGTAAGTTGACGACTTGGACATAGATGTTGGCTCATTATAAGATCACTCTTAACAGAACAACAACTGAGATCAAGTTTAATGAAGTATTTGATAATATCGTAATATCAAATAAAATGTCAGTTTCTCCATCTTACAACACTAAGTAGCATTACCAGTCATAAACCTCCATTCCATCCTCATTATGGGTATATATCTATTTTGTACTAAGTTAAATAATTGATAATAGACTAAGGATATATCAATCTCATGTAAAGTGGGTTTCTAACTCTCGAATCCATTATCCACATAGGATAAGATTTAATATATAGTGTTTGACATGTAAATAACATTAAGAGGAATATGTTTAAATGAAATATCGTTTAACTTAAAACACTTTTGAGCTAAGTAATTCAAAACCTTATAGTCGAAGAACTTGAACCTTTATAATATTAATCCTCTACAAAACCATTTTGATTTACTTACTATATAACATGTTCATCTTCATCCCTTTTCTAGTCTCCTCATATATTCTGCATTTGATCTAGCTCATTTAATACTTAAAACCAAAAGTCTTATACGAACTAGAAAATTGTTACATGAGCATGTCCTTGAGACTTAGCAACTCCAATTCACATATCTTTTAACTTAACACATTGGGTAGTGCAAACAAAGAAAATTGACCCGTCAATTTGGTAAGTCATATTGACCTTCAAAATTCCTAGCTATTGAGAAGACTGGAGAGACTAGTTTGAACTTACTATTTATCTGGAAAAAAAATGTGACCAACTAAAAATGTTAATACTAAGTTAACTATCACAATTTAGTAACATTCGAGAATAAGATCATCTATAATAGAACTTATTAAATCAAATGCTCAAGCACTAGAATCTATCTTTTTTCGTACTTGACCCTATTATCTAGAACAGTATAACCTATATCATGTCTTTTATTACCTGGTTGATGCTCTCTAAAGTATCATGTTCTTCTAGTACACCAAAAACCTTATCGTACCAAATGTTGTCACATTTAGCTTATCACTTTTATAATGGTGAACAACTATAAATTTGTTATTCCATAATCTATCAGATTTTAGAAACGGTTATTCTTAATCAATGCTCATTTATGCATATATATCATTTAGCAAATTAAAGAATAGAATAGTTTAACATTAGGCACAGAGTCGAAAGTTCACTGTGTTCCCCATCATCATATACAATCATGTAACGCCCCGAGTTCTGTGAACCCGAATTGCCACGTCATACTCATTTGTCTAAAATTTAGTAAAAGATTTGCGGAAATAACTAAATTTTAAACATCACATTTATAATTGTAAACCTCACCGGCACAAAATCCATTTGATTAACTTAAAATAATTGTTTAAACTTTGAAACTCAAGTTTGAAATAATGGAAATAACAAAATATGTCAATAATATTCCAAATGCGTAAATTTCAAAATTTAAATAACTTCATCTATTAAATCGTACCACAACTGCCCATCAAACTAGGCCGTCTCCGAAATCTGCAAATATTGTTAAAATAACGGAATGAGTATTTTGATTAAATACTCAGTAGGCTCATCGTCGATAATTAATTTACAGAATAATTGAACACATAATTATGCAATATATACCGTGACATCATCATCATCATCGGCTCGTTTTCTTAAAATAAATCATAGGATCTTTAAAATCATAGGGTGTGAGTAGTCTCGTCTCATACATTTAAACACATAAGTTATGCATAACATCATCTTATCTCATAAGAGATGGTCTCGTCTCTTCTCATGCATTAAAGCATATAAGTTACGACAAACGTAACAACATCATTTCTCATTTTATGCAATTAAAACATATAAATCACGTAAAGTCACATAATACATGCAATTATAATTTAAACTAATTAATGGGGGCGAGTTTACCTCAATTTATCTCGAGTTACATACAAAATGGAGCGGGAAGTAACCTCAAGCCCTTAATCGTCCATACGTTTCGTCTAGCCAAAATAGAAAATAAGTATCGAATTAGTATTTCGAAATTTTAAAATTTTAAAATGATAAAATAAAATTTAGGGACTTAATTGAAAATTTATTAAAACTAGAATTTGAAAGTTTAAGGACTGAAATTAAACTTTTCTAAAATAGTGGGCTAACTGTGGAAAAACAAGGACTCTAGGGGTTGTTTCATTAAAAAACGAAACTTTGGGGACTGAAATAAATACTTTTAAAACTTGGGGGCTAAAAGGTAAATTTTCTAAAATCAAAATTAACAAATATGTAATTTCATTCTCTTTCTCTCTCATCATTTACAGAGAGAGCGAGAGAGAGAGAGAGATAGAGCAACGACGGAAGGAAGGGCTTAGTCCTTTTCCTTCGATTCACCACCGGCCATACGGTCAGTGGCAGCGTGGTGGCGCCGATGCAAGTGGGGGCAAA
The DNA here is from genome assembly GCA_019097785.1 of Fraxinus excelsior. Classification (NCBI taxonomy): domain Eukaryota; kingdom Viridiplantae; phylum Streptophyta; class Magnoliopsida; order Lamiales; family Oleaceae; genus Fraxinus; species Fraxinus excelsior. Next base: position 20,458,427 of record CM032633.1, on the reverse strand, counting down.
TGGGGAGTTTTTTGGGCGTACGGTTCAAGAGTAACCGGGCTTTTGAGGTTCGGAGTTTTTAGTTTCAAGGTGGCAATCCGACTGAAAAATGGGTCAGAGGCGAGGTAAGGTCATGGGTTTATTTCTTTATTGTGTGGCGGTTTGAAGTTGATTTGGGAGTGAAATAGTGGTGGTTGGTTAGGTGGTGTGTACGGCCGTGTGTGGTGGTTTTTGGGGTGCTGTTGGGTGTCAATTTTTGGGTTGAGAATGGTGGTTGTTTGGTGTTGATTTTTGGGGTGTAGTGTGGCGGTCGATTGGGGTGAAAATGGTGGTTGTTCATGTGGTGGTTTTGTTTGGAGATTGTGGTGGTGAAATGGTGGAGTTGGGTTGAGGCTTAGGATTTGTGTGACTGCTTGCAGTTTGCGGCGTGATGGTGAATTGGGGTTGCAGTGTCGAGTTGGTGATGGTGGATTGGATTGAGGTTGGGATTTGCAGTGTGAAATTGGTGATGGTTTGCAACTCGTGAGTTTCATGTTGATGCTAGAAATCGATGTTCTAGCATTAATAGTGAATTCACAGTAAAAAAAATGGATTGAAGAACAATTTTGGGGAAGATGAAATTTCCTTACCAAATTGGTTGTTGGCTGTGTGAGGTGAGGAGGGGAGGGAGATGGGGTTATATGAATAGTAATCATTAGGGCACAAAAACCTAGGTGTTAAATGGGCCAAGAACTTGGGCTACAAGTATTTCCTTAATTGGATTTAAGTGGATTGGACTAAAATAATCATGATTTGGACTAATATAATTGAACTTTTAAATAATAATAAAATATTGTACTTAAAATTATTACAATTTGGATTTAAAAATAATAAGGAATTTGATGCTTTAAAATTATTCGAGATTAGACTCGATTGGAATAGATTTAAATTCGTTTTACAACGGCTAGACGAACACGTTTTCATTTTAACGTTTAGGGTTAAAACTAAACGACACGTTTTTCAAGAAAAATAATTTTATATTATTTAAAATTCTCAGTCGCTTCAAATCCTATTATTTCACTATCATAAACTTAATTTCACAAGACAATATTTATAAGTTCCAAGCTCTAATTACATTAAGGACTAAACTACTCGTTTACACAAAGTGTACACCTTGATTGACACATCCTCATGTGTCAAAATTCTAGTAGTTGATTGGAAAAGGTGTTGTCTAGATCAATTTACCAAAATCTGCCAACTCACATGTATATAAATCAATATGTCAACATTTATGTACATGTAGCATAGTTCTTTCCCCACCCTTATTTATGCTATACTAGACTTTAAAATATTGAAGATAATGCCTACTTTAAGTTTGAGGGTAGAAAAAATTGAATTTTTAGTTTTATTATTCTTATGTGGTTTTTAGTTTCATTATTCTTATGTAATTGTGTGTTTCTACTTCTTTATTATATATAAAAAAATAAAAAATAAATAAAAATGTTTTCTTGTTTATTGTGTGCTTGTGTCGGTTAGATAGCCTTGTCAGATAATATATTTGGAATTATGTATTAATTTATGAACTGTGGATATGTTACATACTTAGATTAATTGATTCTTATCCATGTAAAATTTGATACTATTTGCGCACATGAACTAAGTTTAGCGTTATAAAGTAATGAGTTGATTCATATGCTTATAGGTTGAAATAGTAGAACTTAATACTAAACCCGAAAATTACTATAATACATGTCATTCGACCAAATTTAGATTAGTTTGTGGGTGATTTTACTGCTATAGGGGAATATGGATATGAATGGAGATTTCATGTGTGTAAATTCTTGTGTGAATTATCTAATGCCAATATGATGAAAATTAGGTGAAATTTTTTAAATTAGGGGTCGATTAGAGGCATTGCACTAATCATGACAAAAAAAAAGTTATCTAATTGTGAAACATCTCTTCGTAACATTTATGACTCGAGTGATTAAGCCTATGTTCATATGACTTGGGAGTCATCTACCTAAAACTCATTAAAATGGTCATTTAGAAAATTTAATGGAGATAAATCTGCACATAAGATAAAAAATTTAATAATAATGTATTTACATACTACATTCTAAGATTAAGTCTCAAACACTTATTTGAGAAAGTAAAATATTTGATAAGGGATTATTAGCCTAGTTGAGTTTTGAACGTTGAAATAATCAAATTTTGAGAATTCTTATTTGTTGAAGTATCTATTTACAATTACTGAAATCCATCTACACTAAAGAGGGTGAGGAGTTGGTATAAAGATTCAGCCTTAGATCACACACTTAGAAGAGAGTAAAAAAAATTTAAGTTTTAGGGTGTGTGAATCTTACGAGTAATGAAAGTAAAAATTTGACCATTGAAGTTCGGGTATCGAAACAACTCATGAGTTTATAGTGTTTTTCTTAATTCTTCACACACATACACATCAGTTTTGCATTGGAAAAATAGATATTGATTTTGGTAATGTGACCTTGAAACTGTTTATAAATTTAATACAATGATTTCAATTTTGAGACAAAATGGCAGGTTATCTAACAAAATTTTTTAAATGTTTGTTTGTCGGTTAAGTTAGGTTATGGTATTGTTTGACGACAAATAAATGTTTAAATTTTAGGGGTGTTTGATAAGCGTATTTTAGACACTTACTTGGACTAAAAATATAGACATTTAATAATTCTTTCGAACAATTATAATCTAATTTATTTTATATTTCGTTTATTAGGTGAAACTCGATAAAAGAAAGTGGATTTGAAACAAAGAAGCGAAAATAGGTAAGATCCAAAGTTTCAGACTTAAATGTAAATACTCAAAAGTTGAAACGAAGCTCACAATGAAGATCTAAGAATGCTATGGTCAATTGGATGCAATTAGAAATTAAAAAGGATTGAAATATGGACACAAATCAATTTTCAACTCACAAGTATGTTCCAAATTTTTAGCTCAAGATTAAAACCTAATCTTGACCTAGTAAACGTTCGAATTGAAAACAAGATGTTTCAAGTAAAGTTATAATCTTTTGAGTTATTTTTTCAATACACTTTGAATCACCTTAATCGGATATCGAAAAAAAAAAGTTACGACAAAAATAGTCAAGAAGACGTAGAGTGGGAGCAGCAGGTGGCATTGAGGCGCCCACTCTCGAGAAAAAGACAAGATTCGTAGCGCCGCAGCACCACTATATGGTACCCAGGCATTACCCGCTGCCAAAAATAGGATTTTCAAGTTCAATTCATCTTTTTAAAAGCCCAATTCAATTAAAATTCGTCCAAGAAAAAAATAAGAAATAAATACAACTTTAGTTCCACACAATTTGGGAGAGAGAAAAACACATATCATGATCAAAGAGCAAAAGCTAGGGTTTTAAGACTTTTGAGATTGAAGAAAATTTTTGGTGGAAGATCTAATTCTTTTCATGATCAAGATTTCAAAACTCGGTTATGAACTCTATACTTTTTATTTTTCTTTCATTATTACGAGCACATAAATTCATAGCTAGGGTCAACAATGTAATCTATGTATGACCATTATCTCTTTTATTCAAAATTCTAGTTCTTTACATGCATGTGTTGATTTTGTGAATCTATTACTAATCGAGATATGAGTTTAAAATTTAGATCATATAGTAAAATCTGATAATTTTGTATAATGTATAGAGAGGCATATACTAATTATTGCGATGATTAAATGAATTTTTAGAACTAATATTTCGTTTACCTAAGGTTAATTCGCATAAAGAAATGAAATTGAATTAGTTAAATAAATTCAATGAGAACTCGAGTAGGGTAAGTTGAATACTTTAGAAGAGTTCGATTGAATACTACAATAGTAATGAATCTTGATTGGTGAATTAAAAAGCATCCATATGTAAAATTGTAAGACCTAGTATTCACACTCGTACTTCTAAGATCCAAATTTGATAAATTGTCTATGTTATATTAATTTAGTTTAGTTAGAGTAAATTAGACACCAATCACAAAATTATTAATTTTTTCGATTAAATTAAAGTTAGGAATAATTTAACCAATTGTTAGATAGTAGTCCTCGTGGAAACGATATCCAAACTCATTGGTTTACTATATTACTTATTACAATCCGTACACTTGCAAGATATAAAAATCGACAACACAAATATAACTTCAATCATGCTAGATTTTTGAGTGACAATCTATTTCATTCAATGCTTGCATAAAGAATATTAAAAATTTCAACTAATGAGTCATGCTAGGTAAACATACTTAATACATTTTATAACATGAAGCAAGATAACTTATAATCATGCTAAAAATATATGTATATTTCATTTTATACTCAGGATCGATTGAAGAGTGTAGAATAATGAGCGTTACATGCCATTGATTCTTTATAATATTGTATGTTTAAAACTTTAAAATTTTTACATTGTTTTAAACTCCTAAGTTTATGAATATACCATTTTTATTAGAAATTTTTTAAAATAAGATTTTCTCGAAATAAAAGTTTCTAGAAAATAGATTATTCTTAAATTTTAATATAGATTTCATCTTGTTAATTTGAATAACGCGTAACCAAAAGGTTTCTAGATGAGAATGGGGTCACATGCAAACCGCTTAAATCGCAATCTCTTCTTAGACAATTTAGATCATTTTGACAAAGCCTTTCAATTTTATGAATACGCAAATCAAGAAAATTCAAACAATAAGTGAAACTTTAGATCTCTTAAAATATGAAATTTCTAACTGGTAAACTTTAAAATATCACCCGAAAGTTAGAACTAAACACACAAACATGTAAAATAATAATTTGGAGTCTAAGTTTAAAATTATTATTTAAAACAATCATTAATATCAATCATTAAAAAAAATCTATAAATTTTTTTCATAATAACAGTATAGTCACTTTTCACACTATTCACGCGAACAATGCTAATCATTGTTCACGCGAACAGTGCACATGAACAATATACTTTTTTATATCTATAGGAAAGTAGACATTTGCTTTGATATCAAATTGTAACACCCCAATTTTTCATAAATTTTGAAATATTACCAAAAATTCACTTTTTTTTTTTTTTTGTATTAAAGGCGTAATAATAAAATAATATTCTTTAATAAAAAATAACTAGAATATCCGTAAACTTAAACTAAACATGAAAATTGTATTTTTTAAGAAAATAATATTATCATTAATTAAATAACATGTCTTTAAACAAATAAAACTAACTAATAAATTGAAGATAAGAAATTAATGTTTTTATTTGTTCGAATCCTCTAACAATTCACACCACCATCCCACTACAATTTCGATCGACTCATCTAACTTGTAAAGTTATTATAGAAGTGAGTATTTAAAAATGCCAATAAGATACAAGCAGTTTCCATAAACAATAAAATAAACACTTTATACCACATTTCTTAACTTGATGGATATGAAAAGTTATTATGGAATGTAGAAGAATGCACGTGAAAACCCTTTTCCTACATTTTTTTCTTTCTCTGCCTTGACTCTATCTGACTGTTTATATATATATATATATATATATATATATATATATATATATATATATATATATATATATATTCTACTTTAATGATTCTGACTTTTCTAAGCATTCTCTCTCTGTCGTTTTTTTTTCTCCCGTGTGAATGTATAATTGTTTGGTGGTGAGTGATGGGACAGAGCCATGCGGAGTGACAGCAACCTACAGCAAATCATGGTATTCTAGCCCACACACAGTCTAACATAGGCTTCAACAAAGGGCCGGATTTTTGGACTTGCTGTGAATCACTGTAACCCCGGACGGATCATACAGTCGGTATATCACTTTCTGATGCAGAGATTCACCATAAGAGGTGCAACTGCAGAGCATACTCATGTTTCTACTCAGATCTTACTCCATATCACTAAAATCTACAATCACTTTGTACCTTCTGAAATTAAGTAGGAACTGGAAGAGAATTTAGAAGAACATAAGGAATATAGAAACATACTAGTTTATTGATAACTCCGAGATACTACAAGGTTTCCAAGATGGTTTGCTTTTGTAGGATTGACATCTTCATTCTTTTTTAAGGGAAGAGAAATGAAAAAGTCTGAGTTTTTCTAAAGTGGGTTTGTGCATTTAGTGAGGAAATTTGAGTGAGATTCTGCACAACAATCTCGAATTAATAAATCTGTGATATTTGGAATGGTCATGGTAAAATATGTGGTCATTTATATATAAGGCTAAAAGTAGGACTTGTATCTAAGACCTTTTGGGTGAGGAATAACATTCTTTTCCCACAATTGTTTGATAATATTTCATGCAATAATAATATATTTACCAGGTAAAGTAGAACCTAGTAACTTGTGAGAAATACCGAGTTCTAGAAAGAACTGAATTGTAACAGGCTTACTGATTATTTCAGTTGAGAAACGATCTCCATTTACTGCTTGGAAGATTTGTCGATGATTTTTCCACATATGATCAGGAAGAATAGCAGAATTGAGAATTGAGCAAGCTGCACCTGTGTCAAATAGTGCGGCAACTGTTATGGGCCTTTCATATTTTCCTAAAAAGAGCTTTACTTCAATCATTGGCACCGGAATGGATGAAAAGGCTGGATTAACAATTTTCATGCCATAGCATTCTTCAACATCATCAGATTCATCAGAAAGACTTTCATCAGAATTATATTCAAGAGCAAAGATGGTATCATGCGTTTGTTTATCTTCTTCAGAGAATAGAGATTCGAGATCATCATCACCATAGTCAATCTTTGTAGCTGTGAAAATTTGGTGAAGAATTTTCTCCTTTTTTCTGTTAGGACAGGCTTTTGCAAAGTGACATTTCTTTCCACAGATAAAACATCCGTTTCCTTTTTTCTTTGAGAACTTACGCCTAAAAAATCTTTTCTTTTTCCGAAAAGGATTAAGAGGAGCCTCCTTGTGAGAAAACTTCATTCTCTTTTTATGAAATTTTTTCTTTCCTCTGCAATCATAATCTTTCATGGAACGACTGCATTTGATCTGCAAATAAGGCTTATCGCAAGCCTTCTCCAATTTCTTTCATGTGGCATTAATATCTTTGAGGAAAGCATTTTGATTGCAAAGCTTTTTCAGCATTTTCATGATCCAATTATGGAGTTCACCAAAAGATGTAGCATTCAAAGGTTGTCCTCTCATTTCCATCGTTCTCAATGTTTCTTGACCAAGAGAGTGAGCAATTGATTCCAGATAAGCTTGCTTGGTATTGGTATCATCCATGCCACCAATAAGATAGTATCGTTGTGCAGCATTTCTGAAGTGCCTTTCAATGTCTTTTGGATTATATGAGCAACACTTTAATTTGAAGAATTCTTCTTTGGCAATCTCCTTGTCGTGATCAGATTTTCCACAGAATTCCCAATTTAAGGAATTTATAAAAGAATTTGTGGTATTTGACTCCTGGGTAAATTGTAACTGTATGTATTCACCCATAAAATCATACCAATCTCTAAGGAATCCTGTTATCCTTGCCAAGAAAGCTTTAATGACCTTTGTATGAGTCATGTTTGGCTTTTGAAGTTCAGCGGTACACCGACTTTCATTTCCTGTAGTCTGTACTTCCACTGTGATGGAGGGACGTCATCAAAAGTGAGCTTTGCTGAAAAAGTACTATTTGAAGAATAATAATTATTTGTAACATGAGGTTCAGCCATATCATCATCAAGTACTTCTGGTTCATCAACAGTAGGTTCGCCTGGATGTTGAGGATGAGATTGTTCTGCTTGATCATCCATATAGAGAAGAGGATTATCATTTTCAAACTCATCGGAAATTTTTTCAGATGATTCAACAGACTTGGAATCAGAACTGATATCATGTGTTATAGAGTGAACATGAGAAGAGTATGTGGCTTGGCTATGAGTTTGTTGAAGAAAGTTGGAGATAGGGTTTTTAATCATCATTTGAGGTTGTTCTAACGGTGGAAATTCTTGAGAGGAAGGGGTTTGTATTTGGCGGACAGTAGTTGTAATGCCCCAGAAATTTTCATAGAATAGAATTTAAAATTTTGTGCTATATCTTGATGTTTTGAAGGTTAGGGACTAAAATGATATATAGCAATTATATTTTATTTGGGTCAAATTTTAAATATTGATATAGTAATGATAAATATATCAATATTGATCTCGTTGGATAGATCGTAATTAGATACATAATTTAGGCTCGAGAAAAAGTCAATTCAGATAAATCTGCTCCAAGATATTTCAGTTTGAAGAAATTGTTAAAAGCTAACTTATTATTTCATTTATTTAATTATAATTTGGAATGTAAGTGGATGTATACACGTGTATGGAGAGGTTATATTTGGGGTTGCCTCTGGACACATGTACAAATTCTATTTTGAGTTGACTTGGCCTAACACTTTTGGTTTCAATTTCTGTTTTCCCCAAGTTATCCAATTACTGACCTTATTCTACACGATTCCTATTACGTACCAACTTTTGAGGATAAGTTGTTGTTGCTTAGGCATATAGATACATGTATATTGGAGGGGACACGCACAAAATAAATTTTCACAGTAAACGAGACAGAAAGGAAAGAAAGAAAGGGGAACGTGATTTCTTTGTTTCATCTTCCAAATTAAAGCAAGTGAACGAGGTAGGAAAAGAGGTGCAGTTGATTTATCTCGTTTAAATCTTTTTGTTTATGCTGATGAATTTTATACTTATAAAAGTTAAAGTTATGATATGATGTTTTATGGTATGATATTATGGCCATTCCGGTACAAATGTTATGTTATGATATGATATGAGCTCTTACCGGATTTCTAAAGATATGATGACGGTAAGATTTTTCTGACGTATGTTCTAAAAGTTTTTATTCGAGATGACACCATATTTTACTAGGTTCCTACTGAGTATTCCCATATACTCACAGTTTTCCCTACTCCACACAGGTTAGATCGGGTCGTTGATTGGCGGACGATGAGATGATTTCGTTGTGCCAAGATTTACTGGAATTAATAAATCGAATCCAGTGTAACGTGACTAAATTTTATTCCATCATCAACTTTAGTCTTATTATTCTATGTTTCTTTCATTTAAAATTATGAAATACGATTATTTGGTTATAAATTTTGTTTATGTTGGATTATATTGGTAAAAACGATAATTTATTATTTATTCAATAATGGTAATACGCATGATCTTGCTTTTTTGCATTTATTTGGAATTCTCGTGAATTTGGAAATTTATGACACGTTTGTATCATCCGTCTATTGAGTTCCATATATGAAATGGGTTAAGTTGGTCTAGTCAATGTAATTAATTGGGTTAAATCAATTGTGAGTTGTGTCAGAAATAATTTTTTGGGCTTTCATTCCCATCATTTTGCTGTTGGTTCACGATATGATCATTACCCCTTTCATTTTCATAAATAAAGAATATATACCAACCCTTCATAACCTTGTAAGTAATTATTTGCCTCCTAGTTAAAAATAAAATAAAAAAAGAAGAGTAACGATTTAAATTCTTAAAATTTAGGTCGTTACAGTAGTAGATCTGATCTTTTTTTAGGGCATGAGTGGTTCTTTCTTTTGTTCTCATTCTTCAGGAGTGAAAAGGGTGGAGATAGATCCTTGGTATGTGGATGAGTATAAAGGTCCTGTTTTGGAATTAGAAGAGGTTGAGGGATAATATGGTGTGGATGGTGGGATCATTGGATTTGACTCAAGAGAAGCAAGTTGAATTTTCAGGTTTTTGATTTCTCTTTCTTGAGCATCAAATGGTATCTAGTTTTGTAGACGGTTCATTATGTCGTTGTGTAGGATTTCGATTCTTTGTCTACAGGCTTGAAGAGGGGTTAAGAGAGTCTGAGTCTGCTGTTGCAGAGTTTTTTCAATCCTCTGCTGACTTTGATCAATCTTTTTCAACAAAGCATTTTGCTGTACTGCATTTTCTGAATGCCAATTTAAAGCTACTTATGCTGCTGAAAGAGGTTGTGTTGATCCATCTGATCTCCTAGTGCTTGAATTTTTGATCTTCCAAGAACGAGTAGAATGAACCCTTTCAAAGGTTTCTAAAGGAGGAAACCCTTCTTATGTAGGAGGATGAAACATCATCATAGGAGAGGGTAGATTGTTGTTCCAATCCTATCTCTTATGATATCTGCTGCAATCATCATCATCCCATCCTGTAGGAATTATGGGATCATCATTTTTAGGTGGTGCAAAATATTTGACATAGTAGTCAAATTTTCCTGATGGCTCTCCAAGTAGTCCAACTTCTGGATCTTTGTCATAGAGAGCTTTATGTAACTTTCTTTAACTGCTCTGCTTGGATTTCCTTCTTTGAGTAGAAGAATCATCATCAACATCTGCTGATAAACAACTGGTGCATGAGCAAACATCCCAGAAGATGCGTCCGGTGTCATCTGTTCTGCTATATACTGACCTTCCATTTGCATCAAAAGCATAAACAGAGATTTCTTCTTCTGCATATGCAAATTGGATAGGAAAACAAGAGGATCATTTGGAGACAACATCTCTTTTGAAGGCAATTTCAACTTCTCCACTAGACTTTTTTTTTTAAAAAGGATTCTGTGGATTCTATTGGAACATAATTCTTGTTTTCTTTGTGAGCTTGTTCATAGATTGTAATCCATGTCTCAGGAATGAGTTTGAGTAACTATGCTCGAGGAATCTGCCTGGGAACATATGTATAGTTGGGAACATGGTCTGATTGTACATGGAGAAGTAGAGCATCATCAGTTCCTTGGGATTGTGCAAAATCAAGGGAATGATTTTGTATCATGTACACCATCTGATAATGAAGAGTGGTTGCATATGTAACAGAAGATGGTACGGCTCCAACAATTTGAACTTGAACTTTTAAGGCAGAAAGTAACTTTTTAAGGTAGAAAGTAACTGTGGATCTGATATGGACATGTTGAAATTTGGAAACATTGTGACCAGCACAGTTCCAGCATTAAGAGTTGTTTCTACAGTTCCTATGCAAGCATGTTGATACTCAGAGAAGCGAGTATCCAACAGAGCAATTCTTGAAATTGTGGGGAGACCTTTTCTTCCATGAAGGGTTAAAGAAAATCTAACAGCTCCAAAGTGGAGATGAGTATATTCTTCAGATAACCATACCTTTGGAAGGTGAGAAGGTAATTCCAGTGTAACAAACTGCTCCTTTTCTATAGCAGGCAGAAGATGTTGATCAAACTTTGAAACTTGAACAAATTCTTTGACTTGACGAGGAATAGACTGACGAGGTTTTGTGTAAGGGAGATACGGATTTACAAGAGGTAGATCTGTGAGTGGAACTTTATCAGTTTCAGAGAGATAGGATATCTCGTAGAGATATTCCATCTTAGAAGTATCAAATTTTCTAAGAGAAGAGGAAGAAAAAGAGGATAATACACAAGATTTAGTACTCGAGAAATGATTGCTTTCAAATGGTGGAATTTGCATTGGTATAAAATATTAAATTGGCTAACGCATATCACATAATGATTATAATTCTTAATCACAAATAAAGGCTTGCCCTATATATTCTACACGCCGTGGGTGCCAAACAATCATGATGAAACCAAATTAATTAAATACTTACACTACTCATCTACCTAGGTTGAACAAATACCCAATTCCAATAATAATAAAATTTTGGTCAAATTGAAATTTATCCCCTAATATATATTAAATTATATTTTTTCTTTGATCAACTCTTAACTTATTTCAAATTTATCCAAAATAACTTTTCTCGAGCCTAAAATACATGGTTTAATATTATTTATCCAACAAGTCCAATATTGATATATTAAATCTCACTCTAGTAATATCTAATTATTTGGTCAAAATAAAATTGATTTTAAAACCTATTTCATTTTAGTCGTCATTTTTTTAAAAATATAGCATATAAACAAATAATTTTTTTTCTAAAATTTTCGAGGCATTAAACTATTCATGAGATCTTTGTGTTAATTTTTTTAATAAGTTTTTGAGGTTTTAATGTCGGAGAAGATGAAGAATGAAAGAAGATTAATTTTAAAATTGAATTGTAATGAGTTGTCGTTATAATGGGAGGGTATTAACATCTTTTTATCCTTAGTTTATTTTAATAATTTATAAATCTTAGTTAGTGTATTTTATTTTTATTTTAATATAAAAGAGGTTGTAAATTAAGCCCATGTTGGGTGAAAATTAAAATAAAGATTTTAATTCAAATCAAAGTCAACAATTAATTTTAACTACACATTTTATTAGACTTGCCACTTTCAACCACACATATCATAAATTTCCAACAAAATTTACTAAAATTTTGATTTTAATTCCTACCAAACATGGGCTAAACTTTTTGTCTAGCCCCCATTTGACCCCATTAAAACTATAATTCATTTTCTTTCTTTTTTTATCAACCACGCATTTTTCAATAAAATAATTTACACGTAAACTCAAGAAATTTTCTCATTTTTTAACCACGCATTCTTAAAAAAAAAATATTATTTCAAAAATTATAATATCAAAAAATAGCAAATGATGGGGGCCAAACAAGGGGCTAAATGATACTTGTGTTATTTTTAAGGAAATGTTAACGTGTCCAATGTTAATGGAAATCCAAGCTATTCTTAAAGGTCGGCAGTTAAATCATATAGAATTTGATGGCTGTAGAATGGATAATTAAAGCTTCATTTTAAGGAAAAAGTTGTGAAATGAAGCAGATGTCAATTCTGTTTTTGACAATCAATGACATGGAAAGAAAACAGTGCAATAACAAAATTGCAATAATGAGAAAAATAAGCTTATGAAACTTCAAGGAATTGTCATCATATCTCCAACGTGCATTCTAAAGACAATAGCTCGTGCTTAGGGGACACAATAGCTAATGTTAAACAATCTGAAGCAGTTCTAATAGTGTTTTCCAAAGCCGTCACTAATGTATCCATTAACTGAACTTAGCATGCACTTATGAATTCAGCCAAATTACCATATACATTGAGTAACATTTTATTTAAAAAGCTATGTTCAAATGCAAGTGAAATTCTGGAAAAAAGAATATAGGACTGGAGTCTGGATACACAGGAACATTATGAACATTTATAGATATCATTCAAAAAAGAAATATAATACCAGTTGTATTCTGGAGTTGGTATAACTAATAACATAAATGATTGTAAGAAAATGATTTCCAGTTGAAATTCTGTAAAACATTGCAAAAGGACTATGATTTACCTAAACTCAGATGAGCAACAGTATTTGCTTCTACTTAGTAAAGGAGGATGATAAGGTAAGATCCTAAATATTAATTCACATGCTAGATTAAAGTTATGACACAAATGTAAAGTCAGTCTGATTGTTTTTTAAGAAGAAACAAGTGCCTTGTATGTAAGTGAAAGAGATACGCCAACCATAAAGAGAAAAAAATGGCATTACAAAATCTGCAAATGTTAAACCATTACATGGTGAATGATCGAAAGAACATTATTGTAGGGAAAATAATGAGCAAATTTATCGGGCCCAAGCCCACACCACCAAGCCCAAGTGAGGTTCCAACCCAAAACCAATTGGCAATGGGTGGAGTATCCCACTTGGATTATATGGTAGATTTCTTTTCTTCTCCCAACCGATGTGGGACTTCTTGTTTGCTCCCAACAATCATCCCCTCAAACGAAGGACCACATCATTGTGTCATCCCCTCAAACGATAATCCATCCGCCAATCATCTTGTACCGCCGTTATTATTGTCACCCTCGACCAAACAGGACCCGCCGCCTGACCACCAATGTCAAGAAGACTTTCAACACAAGGCATCTCAAACACGAATGATTTTTAGCCCAATTCCCACCACACTTTCTACAGCGTTCTTCCGACCCTGGGCTCTGATACCAGTTGTAGGGAAAATAATGAGCAAATTTATAGGGCCCAAGCCCACACCACCAAGCCCAAGTGAGGTTCCAACCCAAAACCAATTGGCAATGGGTGGAGTATCCCACTTGGGTTATATGGTGGATTTCTTTTCTTCTCCCAATCGATGTGGGACTTCTTGTTTGCTCCCAACAATTATCAACAAGAATTATCAAGTGCATCATTAGACAAACATAAATTGAAGTGAGCTTACTTGATTTCTATTTCGCAAGCGTACGGGATCGTTGTACAAGTAATAAGATTTGTGAGTTAAGAGTATCGTTCCCACGAGTAATAAAGTCTAATCTATAGTTTAATAGCTACTATTAAATTCGAATTGTGGTCATATCAAAATAGATGATTTGTATGATTTCTATACTAATCCTAAACTAACAAAACAAATAAAGTATTTATATAATACGTGAATGTTTGTATTGGAATCATGAATCCCCCTATTTCCATCTATTACAATTCTCAATAATTAATCTAGTACATTCATGCATTTTTGACAATCGATAAAGCTAATATGTTAAATGTTCTTTCCCAAGATACACCAACCTATAACTAACACGAGACGATCCTATTCCTAGTCCGAATTCATATGAAAGTCATGCATTTGGTTTAGATTATCAATAAGATTGCATGCGTGAAAGAGATTATTCCTAATTCTAACTACACATGTTGATTTTACCGCGTTCTAGACTTATTGTGAGTATTCCTACACTACAACAAGCAACTAACTACTTAATTGGTGATCAAGCAATAAGTAGTGCAATGGGTATGTAAAATCAATCAACAAATAACACAAAAATCCTAAATTGATACCTTGAATTAAAATAAATGAAAATAGGGTTCAAACATTCATCCAATACAATGAAAAACTAGCCTAACATATTTAAAATTAAATTACAAAGGAACAATTGGAAAATCATCACCTGGAAAGAAGAAATAATGAAGAATTGGAAATTTTCCTCGTTCTTGATGTGAATCTTGAATCCGGATGAAAAATCTTCAATATCCTATGCAATTTGCCTTGATTCCACGTTGTTAGCCATGTTCTTCGCCTCCAAAATATGTATAATATAGAGATTTTTAGGTCTAGAGAGGTTCACGCCGTTCACACCCCTTAGAAAGTAGGTTAAATTTGGTTTTTATAGGAATTTGGATAAAACCAGCAAATTGGGCCGTTCAGGCCCAAAATTAGCCTGTGCGCGCGCGCCGTGTATTTCATTGCCCGCGCGCCGTTCAAATAGTTTGCTCTCGGTAAATAAAAACTAAGCCCGTGCGCTGCGCGGGCGCAGGTATAAAAAATTTCCAATTGTTACACTTTGGTCCCCAAATTTCATTCTTTATTTATTTTGGTTCCTTCTTTGTATTTTCTTGACCCTCCATCTTCCAACTTCATCTAGTTGGCTCCAACATCTCTCCAATCATCGATACTAGGTCCGAATCATCTATAATCATTTTGCGACTTAGTCCTCAAACTTTGTATTTGATACAATGGAGCCATTTTGTGCTATCTTTGCGTTCTTTTCTCCAATTCTTCATCAAATATTGAGTTTTACCTATGAAATGAAATATAACACAAATTAGGTAATATTTTATTCAAAGAACGGTAAAATATCATCATTTAGGACCTTAAATAAGTGTAGAAACTACACTTATCACACCCCCAAACTTGATTCTTTGTTTGTCCTCAAACAAAACTAAAACCTATCAAACACACAAACACACAATGCTAATTATCTAATTGGTGGCCAGTCAATCAAATAAAGCAAAAATTTTAGCTAGCTAACCTGACTTTTTATTTCATGATTGAAATCATAATATCAAATTTATGCACAGCTTCAAAATCACAATACAAAAATTAAAATCTACTTCTCCAATGTAAAATCGATGTGTGTGTGAAGAATTAAGCATAGCATTATGAATTCATGAGTTGTTTCAATTCCCGACCCTCAATGGTCAAATATATTCTTTCATCACTCGTAAGATTCACATACCCCCAAACTCATTCTTTTCGCTCTTTTCAAGTGTGTGAATTAAGGTTGAATCTATACTATCCTCACCTCTCTAGTTTAGGTAAAATCTCACTAATTGCAAGTCAATGTATCAATAAATAAGGATTCTCCATTAAATTTGATTGCTTCAGTCTCTAGGATTTAATTAGGCTAATAATCTCTGATCAAAAGTCAAATTTTCTTAAACAAGTGTTTGGGACATAATCAAGGTATTTGATGCGTCTGTTTCATGCACTTGCTCTTTTTTTTCTATATTTTTTTTCTCATTTTTTTTCAACACTTTTTTTTTCTTTATTTGCAGCATTCTCTCACTTAAGCTTTCTAAATGACCCATGTAACAAGTTTTAGGCCGATGACTCCCAAGTCAGTTGACTTTAGGGCAACGGGTTTTAACACCCTTACAGGCTTAATAACTCGAGTCATAAAGGCTACAAAGAGAAATTTTCAAATAAAATGTGTTTTTTTTCTTGATTAGTGCAATGTCCCTCATTAAACACTTATCCAAGTAAAATGACCTTTAATTTGAAATTTTCACCCAATTGCATCTCATTGACCTTAGACAATCCACACAAGATTTTAAATTTCACACATGGAATCTCTATTTATCTCAATATCTTCCTACAACTATGAAATCCCCCAAACTATTATAAATTTGGTCTAAGGAGGTAGAATTTAGTGGTTTTGGATTTAATACATATGGTCCACTATTTCAACCTATCCAATTATGAAATCAACCCATTCCTCCGCAATGCTTAACTTAATTCATGTGCTCAATATATATCAGATTTTACATGGAAAAGCAAAAATTAATCTAAGCATGCAACTTATTCACCATTCATAGATCAATTAATGATTCAATATATTTTTCATTGCCTGTCAGGTCAACTAACTCACACAAGCACACAAAAAGAAAATATTTTGAATTTTTTCAATTTTTCAATTTTTTATATATATCTAAAGCAATAAAAGCACACAAAATGAAGCAATAAAAGCAAACAAAATAAATAAACATAAGAATGATACAAACACACACAAAATTGAAAACAAAATAAAAATGAAAATGAAAACTCATGTTTTCCACCCCCAAACTTAAATTAGACATTGTCCCCAATGTCTTAAATTCTAAATCCGCATATAAAGGGGTGGTGAAGAAATGAAGAAAAGACTTCCCTGATATGACTCATAATCCAATGACTAGTTTCATATTGCTTTCGTTGGCTTCTTGGTCAATATTGGTTTAAATGTTCCGCGACGTCATGTTCCTGCACAATGCAATCAAATAAAGCATTAAGATCAAATAACTGGAACAAGTGTTACTTAGCTCTAACATCTAATAAATCAAATAACATATCGAAGACCTAAGGGAAACGTGATATGGATGATGAGTCCCTAAAATTGAATAATAATAAAATTAATCTAAATTATCCTATTTCTAGAAAGCATAATAAATAAAATGGAAGAAAAATTGGGTTGCCGCCCAATAAACGCTTTGTTTAAAGTCTTTAGCTTGACTTTGTTGTTTCGGCATCATGGAATTTTGAAGAATGCTTTTGATGCCTTGCTCAGTTTGTCTCTTCTGACTTTGCCCCACTCTTCATTACTTCTACAAATTTTAACATTGCTCTCTCCAATGTAATATGATATGCCTATCTCCTCCGATTTGAATTCAACTATGTATACTTCTTCATTCTCTTCAGACTTAATTACAAATTCAATGATAGGGCAATCAGTGAAATCGACAGAATGTGTGTTAACGTCTTCTTCATGAATTGCCTCTTCTTGGTTTTGTTCATTTGTAATTGATATTTCATCGTCTTTGTACTCGTCTTTCATAATTGATATCTCTTCGGGTTGAATGGCCGACAATTTAAATCCACAGGCAATGTAAACTCTTTTCTTTCAAACTTTTCGAGTGGATTATATCCCCACCTTTTAAATTCAATCCAGAATGCGCTATCTCCTACACACATTTTGTTTTCATCTAACTTGGCAAAATCAGTGTAGTATTTTGCAATTGCCTCCTCGTTCAACATGGAAGGACCAAATTCCACAAACGTATCGGAAGGGATGTACTCACCCACAGGCATGTAGCTTTCAATAGATGTGTCAATGGCGAGTCTCCGACATCTTAAATATTGTTTAAACCGCAGGAGTTTGAGCATAAAGGGTTCAGTGCATGTATTTATGCAGTAACCAGTATAATGCACCCCAGAGCAGAATTCACAATAGATATCTTCTTCCTCATCGTCCATGTCAAGATTATTCATTGCAAAAATCTTTTTAACATGCCATATTAGAATCTTAGATGCATTACTGAACAGCACCTGGATACAGTATCAAGTAAGAGAGATTATGGTGGGTAGCAAAAATCAATAATAAAACAAAATAATAAAAAAAACAAAATCGAATTTAATATAAACTACTAAACTAAAATTAAATCATTTATTCCCCGGCAGCGGCGCCAAAAACTTGTTCGCGTGAAACCCGCAAGCGTACGGGATCGCTGTACAAGTAATAAGATTTGTGAGTTAAGAGTATCGTTTCCACGAGGAATAAGGTCTAATCTGTAGTTTAATAGCTACTATTAAATTCGAATTGTGGTCATATCAAAATATATGGTTTGTATGATTTTTATACTAATCATAAACTAACAAAACAAATAAAGTATTTATATAATACGTGAATGTTTGTATTGGAATAATGAATCCCCCTATTTTCATCTATTTCAATTCTCAATAATTAATCTAGTACATTCATGCATTTTTTGACAATCGATAAAGCTAATATGTTAAATGTTCTTTCCCAAGATACACCAACCTATGACTAACACGAGACGATCCTATTCCTAGTCCGAATTCATATGAAAGTCATGCCGAATTCATATGAAAGTCATGCATTTGGTTTAGATTATCAATAAGATTGCATGCGTGAAAGAGATTATTCTTAATTCTAACTACACATGTTGATTTTACCGCGTTCTAGACTTATTGTGAGTATTCCTACACTACAACAAGCAACTAACTACTTAATTGGTGATCAAGCAATAAGTAGTGCAATGGGTATGTAAAATCAATCAATTAATAACACAAAAATCCTAAATTGATATCTTGAATTAAAATAAATGAAAATAGGGTTCAAACATTCATCCAATACAATGAAAAACTAACCTAACATATTTAAAATTAAATTACAAAGAAACAATTGGAAAATCATCACCCGGAAAGAAGAAATAATGAAGAATTGGAAATTTTCCACGTTCTTGATATGAATCTTGAATCCGGATGAAAAATCTTCAATATCCTATGCAATTCGCCTTGATTCCACGTTGTTGGTCATGATCTTCGCCTCCAAAATATGTATAATATAGAGATCTTTAGGTCTAGAGAGGTTCACGCCGTTCACACCCCTTAGAAAGTAGGTTAAATTTGGTTTTTATAGGAATTTGGATAAAACCAGCAAATTGGGCCGTTTAGGCCCAAAATTAGCCTGTGCGCGCGCGCCGTGTATTTCATTGCCCGCGCGCCATTCAAATAGTTTGCTCTCGGTAAATAAAAACTAAGCCCGTGCGCGCGCGAGATATTTTGCCTGTGCGCGGGCGCAGGTATAAAAAATTTCCAATTGTTACACTTTGGTCCCCAAATTTCATTCTTTATTTATTTTGGTTCCTTCTTTGTATTTTCTTGACCCCCCATCTTCCAACTTCATCTAGTTGGCTCCAACATCTCTCCAATCATCGATACTAGGTCCGAATCATCTATAATCATTTTGCGACTTAGTCCTCAAACTTTGTATTTGATACAATGGAGCCATTTTGTGCTATCTTTGCGTTCTTTTCTCCAATTCTTCATCAAATATTGAGTTTTACCTATGAAATGAAATATAACACAAATTAGGTAATATTTTATTCAAAGAACGGTAAAATATCATCATTTAGGACCTTAAATAAGTGTAGAAACTACACTTATCAATCATGATTACCAATTTTCCCATCTTCAGATAAATTGATCATTGTACTTGGAAACCTATACCTACCAGGGAAAGAAGAAAATATTTACATGTGTTTTCAAAAGCATCTAAGACTCGCTTATTCAGCTGCACCTTGTGCAAAGCTTCAACTAAAAGTATCAAAGTTTACGTATTGACTGCCGTGTGTAAGACTTATGACTTGGCTTACTGATGTGTATGACCTCACTAATATTACCCCTTTTCGGCCACTTTTACTACTAAATTTTTTGGGCAGTCCAGACATAATTTTCCTGGGGAAAAGCAAGTACAAATGTGCATCGCGTATTTATATATAACAGAAGAGATTGATTTTTAAACCAAAAGCAGCACAGAAAATAGCTTAATCATAGCGCAAAAGCCTTGTCATTTAGCTCACATTTCAGTATCCCGTTAACTCTTAATGCCTGGAACAAATCCTTCAAAGCTAATGATGTGGACGAAAGCGTTTCAGCTATAGATGTTGGATCAAAAGTCCTTATAATGGGCTCTTTTTCAATTCTAAGAACTTCATATATTCTGGAAGCCTCATATGTCTTTCGAAGCTGAAAAGAAGAAAATCAAGTGAGACATTTAACTATCTTCGAAGGAAACTTC